>JARYZH020000137.1:0-17500 GCA_030021035.2 Notholithocarpus densiflorus | reverse complement strand
GAAACCTCTGATAATGACCAAAATACCCCTAAACTAAGCCAAATGACACTCGATTTTATAGATTTCAGGGGCATTTTGGTCTTTTGTAGGGTATCGAGATTTGACTACTCATTCCAGTTGTTTCAGGGGTATTTTGGTCATTTTAGGAGTTTTCGGGTTATTTTAGTCATTTAAGAGATTTTGAGGCTATTTTGGTTAACTAAAAGGTTTTGGGGGTGTTTTTTTTGGACAGTTTGTGGTTTATGGGATATTTTGGGAGCATAATGGTCATTTTAGTGATTTGAGGGGAATTGTTTTGTCAATAAAAAATTATTTTGCCCGTGACAAAACCAAAATATAAAAAAACTGATAAATACACCAAAACCTCTTAAAATATCCCCTTAGAACTGCCAAAATGCCTAAAATGCACCACGAATGTCCAAAATATCCCAAAATTCTAGAAAATGTCCAAAACAACGAAAATTAGCCCGAGAACATTTAAAATGATCAAAATACCATTGAAAACTCAAAAATGAGCAAAATACCCTCGAAACCTCTGAAAATGACCAAAATACCCCTAAACTAAGCCAAATGACACTCGATTTTATAGATTTCAGGGGCATTTTGGTCGTTTGTGGGGTATCGAGATTTAACTACTCATTCCAACTGTTTCAGGGGTATTTTGGTCATTTTAGGGGTTTTCGGGTTGTTTTAGTCGTTTAAGAGATTTTGAGGCTATTTTGGTTAACTAAGAGGTTTCAAGCGTGTTTTTTTTTTTTTTTTTTTTTTGACATTTTGGGGTTTATGGAGTATTTTTGTAATTTTGGGAGCATAATAGACATTCTAGTGATTTCAAGGGAATTTTTTTGTCAATAAAATATTATTTTTCTTGTGAGAAATACCAAAATATCAAAAAATTGATAAATACACAAAAACATCTAAAATGACACCCTTAGAATTGACAAAATGCCTAAAATGCACCACGATTTTCCAAAATATCCCAAAACTCTAGAAAATGGCCAAAACGACGACAAAGCCCAACAACTTTTAAAATAATCAAAATACCATTGATACCTCAAAAATAACAAACTACCCTCGAAACCTCTGAAAATGATCAAAATACCCCTAAACTAAGCCAAAATACACTCGATTTTATAGATTTTTTGGGTATTTTCATTGGTTCAAGTTGTTTTGCTCATTCTAGAGGATTTTAAGGCATTTTCCTCATTTTTAGCAATGTTGAGGGGTATTTTTTTTAGTCATTTTAGGTGTTAGGGGCATTTTGGTCATTTACGAATTTTTGAGATTTGACATGTCATTCTAGCCGTTTCGGGGGTATTTTGGTCATTTTAAAAGTTTTCGAGTTATTTTAGTCGTTTTAGAGATTTTGAGACTATTTCGGTCAATTAAGAGGTTCAATGGTGTTTTTTTTTTTGACATTTTATGGTTTAGGGGGTATTTTGGCAATTTTGGGAGCATAATGGTCATTCTAGTGATTTTAGGGGAGTTGTTTTGTTAATAAAAAATTATTTTAGCCATGAGTAAAACCAAAATATCAAAAAACCGATAAATACAACAAAACCTCTTAAAATATCCCATTAGAACTGACAAAATGCCTAACATGCACCACGAATGTCAAAAATATCCCAAAACTCTAGAAAATGGCCAAAACGACGACAATAAACCCGACAACTTTTAAATTGATCAAAATACCATTGAAACCTCAAAAATAACAAAATACCCTCGAAACCTCTGAAAATTACCAAAATACCCATAAACTAAGCCAAAATACACTCGATTTTATAGATTTTTGTGTTATTTTGGTTCGTTCAAGTTGTTTTTGCTCATTCTAGTAGATTTTTGGGCATTTTACTCATTTTTAGCAATGTCGAGGGGTATTTATTTTTAGTCATTTTAGATGTTTTGGGCATATTGGTCATTTACGAATTATCGAGATTTGACATGTCATTCTAGTCGTTTCGGGGGTATTTTGGGCATTTTAGAAGTTTTCGGGTTATTTTAGTCAATTTAGATGTTTGGGGCATTTCTGTCATTTACGAGTTATCGAGATTTGTCATCTCGTTCTAGCCGTTTCAGGGGTATTTTGGTCATTTTAGAAGTTTTCGAGTTATTTTAGTCGTTTTAGATATTTTGAGGCTATTTCGGTCAATTAAGAGGTTCCGAGGTTGTTTGTTTTGGACATTTTGGGGTTTAGGGGGTATTTTGAAATTTTAGGTAGCATAATGGTCATTCTAATGATTTCAGGGGAATAGTTTTGCCAATAAAAAATTATTTTACCCTTGAGAAAAAGGAAAATATCAAAAAACCTATAAATACACAAAAACCCCTTAAAAGATCCCCTTAAAACTGCCAAAATGTTTAATGCCGCACGAATGTCCAAAATATCCCAAAACTCTAGAAAATGGCCAAAACGACGACAATAAGCCCGACAACATTTACATTGATCAAAATATCATTGAAACCTCAAAAAATTAAAAATACCCTCGAAACCTCTGAAAATGACCAAAATACCCCCAAGCATAGCTAAAATACACTCGATTTAATAGATTTTTTGGGTATTTTCGTTGGTTCAAGTTGTTTTGCTCATTCTAGAGGATGTTAGGGCATTTTGCTCATTTTTAGCAATGTCAAGCGATATTTTTTTTAGTCATTTTAGATGTTTGGGGCATTTTGATAATTTACGAATTATCGATATTTGACCTGTCATTAAAGCCATTTCGGAGGTTTTTGGGCATTTTAGAAGTTTTCGGGTTATTTTAGTCGTTTTAGAGATTTTGAGGCTAATGATTTCAGGGGAATTGTTTTGTCAATAAAAAATTATTTTACCCGTGAGAAAAACCAAAATATCAAAAATTCGATAAATATATAAAAACCTCTTAAAAGATTCCCTTAGAACAGTCAAAACGCCTAATGCAGCACGAATGACCAAAATATCCCAAAACTCTAGAAAATGGCCAAAACAACGACAATAAGCCCGAAAACTTTTAAATTGATCAAAATACCATTGAAACCTCAAAAATTATATATATAAAAAACCCTAGAAACCTCTGAAAATGACTAAAATACCTCTAAACTAAGCCAAAATACACTTCATTTTATAGATTTTAGGGGCATTTTGGTTTTTTGTGGGGTATCGAGATTTAACTACTCATTCCAGCCGTTTCAGGGGTATTTTGGTCATTTTAGAGGTTTTCGGGTTATTTTATTCGTTTTTGAGATTTTAAGGCTATTTCGATCAATTAAGAGGTTTCGGGGTTTTTTTTTTTTGGGACATTTTTTAGTTTAGGGGGTATTTTGGTAATTTTGGGAGCATAATGGTCAATCTTGTGATTTCAAGGGAATTTTTTTGTCAATAAAAAATTATTTTACCCATGAAAAATACCAAAATATCAAGAAATCGATAAATACACCAAAACCTCTAAAATGACCCCCTTAGAATTGCCGAAATTTCTAAAATGCACCACAAATGTCCAAATTATCCCAAAACCCTAGAAAACGATTAAAACGACAATAAGCCCGACAACTTTTAAAATGATCAAAATATCATTGAAACCATAAAAATAACAAAATACCCTCGAAAGCTCCGAAAATGACGAAAATACCCCTAAAATAAGCCAAAATACACTCGATTTTATAGATTTTTGGGATATTTTGGTTTGTTCAAGTTGTTTTGCTCATTTTAGGGTATTTTAGAGCATTTTGCTCATTTCCAGCAATGTCGAGCGGTATTTTTTTTTAGTCAATTTAGATGTTTGGGGCATTTTGGTCATTTACGAGTTATCGAAATTTGACATCTCATTCTCGCTGTTTCAGGGGTATTTTGGTCATTTTAAAAGTTTTTGGGTTATTTTAGTCGTTTTAGATATTTTGAGGTTATTTCGGTCAATAAAGAGGTTTCAAGTGTGTTTGTTTTGGACATTTTGTGGTTTAGGGGGTATTTTGGAAATTTTGAGAGCATAATGGTCATTCTAGTGATTTCAGGGGAATTGTTTTGTCAATAAAAAATTATTTTACCCGTAAGAAAAACCAAAATATCAAAAAACCGATAAATACTTGACCTCTTAAAAGATCCCTATAGAACTACCAAAATGCCTAATGCAGCATGAATGTCCAAAATGTCTCAAAACTCTAGAAAATGGCCAAAATGACGACAATAAGCCCGACAACTTTGAAATTGATCAAAATACCATTGAAACCTTAAAATTACAAAATACCCTCGAAACCTCTGAAAATGACCAAAATACCCCCAAACTAAACCAAAATACACTCAATTTTTAGATTTTTAGGGTATTTTGGTTGGTTCAAGTTGTTTTGCATTCTAGAGGATTTTAGGGCATATTCCTGATTTTTAGCAGTGTCGAGGGGTATTTTTCAATCATTTTACATGTTTGGGTCATTTTGGTCATTTACGAATTATCGAGATTTGACATCTCATTCTAGCCGTTTCGTGGGTATTTTGGTTATTTTAGAATTTTTCGGGTTCTTTTAGTTGTTGTAGAGATTTTGAGGATATTTTGGTCAATCAAGAGGTTTCGAGGGTGTTTTTTTTTATATATTTTATGGTTTAGGGGGTATTTTGGCAATATTGGGTGCATAATGGGCATTCTAGTGAGTTTAGGGAAATTGTTTTGTCAATAAAAAATTATTTTACCCGTGAGAAAAACAAAAATATCAAAATACCAATAAATATACCAAAACCTCTTAAAATATTCCATTAGAACTGCCAAAATGCCTAAAATGCACTACGAATGTCCAAAATATCCCAATACTCTAGAAAATGGCCAAAACAGCGACAATAAGCCCGACAACTTTTAAATTGATCAAAATACCAATGAAACATCAAAAATGAGCAAAATACCCTCGAAACCTCTGGAAATGACCAAAATACCCCAAAACTAAGTCAAAATACACTCGATTTTATAGATTTTAGGGGCATTTTGGTTGTTTGTGGGGTTTCGAGATTTGACCACTCATTCCAGCCGTTTCAAGGGTATTTTGGTCATTTTAGAAGTTTAGGGTTGTTTAATTCGTTTAAGAGATTTTGAGGCTATTTTGGTCAATTAAGAGGTTTCGGGGGTGTTTTTTTTTTTGGACAGTTTGTGGTTTAGGGGGTATTTTGGAAATTTTGAGAGCATAATGGTCATTCTAGTGATTTTAAGGGAATTTTTTTGACAATAAAAAATTATTTAACCCGTGAGAAAAACCAAAATATAAAAAAATCAATAAATACATGAAAACATCTTAAAATATCCCCTTAGAACTGCTAAAATGCCTAAAATGCACCACGAATATCCAAAATATCCTAAAACTCTAGAAAATTGCCAAAACGACGACAATAAGTCCGACAACATTTAAAATGATCAAAATACCATTGAAACCTCAAAATTGAGCAAAATACCCTCGAAAGTTCTGAAAATGACCAAAATACCCCTAAACTAAGCCGATATACACTCGATTTTATAGATTTACGGGGCATTTTGGCCGTTTGTGGGGTATCGACATTTGAGTACTCATTCCAGCTGTTTAAGGGGTATTTTGGTCATTTTAGAGGTTTTCGGGTTGTTTTAGTCGTTTAAGAGATTTCGAGACTATTTCAGTCAATTAAGAGATTTCGAGAGTGTTTTTTTAATTTACATTTTGTGGTTTATGGGGTATTTTGGGAGTATAATGATCATTCTAGTGATTTCAAGGGAATTTTTTGTTCAATAAAAAATTATTTTACCAGTGAGAAATACGAAAATATTAAAAAACTGATAAATATACCAAAACTTCTAAAATGACACCCTTAGAACTGGCAAAATGCCTAAAATGCACCACCATGTCCAAAATATCCCAAAACTCTAGAAAATGGCCAAAACGTCAATAAGCCCGACAACTTTTAAATTGATCAAAACACCATTGAAACCTCAAAAATTACAAAATACCCTAGAAACCACTGAAAAAGACCAAAATACCCCTAAACTAAGCCAAAATACACTCGATTTTATAAATTTAAGTGGCATTTTGGTTGTTTGTGGGGTATCGAGATTTGACTACTCATTCTAGCCGTTTCAGGGGTATTTTAGTCATTTTAGAGGTTTTCGGGTCATTTTAGTCGTTTTAAAGATTTTAAGTCTATTTCGATCAATTAAGAGGTTTCGGAGGTGTTTTTTTTTGGGACAATTTGTAGTTTAGGGAGTATTTTGGTAATTTTGGGAGCATAATGGTCATTCTAGTGATTTTAGGGGAATTGATTTGTTAATAAAAAATTATTTTACCCATGAGAAATACCAAAATATCAAGAAATCGATAAATACACCGAAACCTCTAAAATGACCCGCTTAGAACTGCCAAAATTCCTAAAATGCACAACAAATGACCAAAGTATCCCAAAACCCTAGAAAACGATTAAAACGACAATAAGCCCGACAACTCTTAAAATGATCAAAATATCATTGAAACCTCAAAAATAACAAATTTCCCTCGAAACCTCTGAAAATGACCAAAATACCCCTAAACTAAGCCAAAATACACTCAATTTTATATATTTTTGGGATATTTTGGTAGGTTCAAGTTGTTTTGCTAATTTTAAGGTATTTTAGGGCATTTTGCTCATTTTCAGCAATGTCGAGGGGTATTTTTTTTGGTCAATTTAGATGTTTGGGGCATTTTGGTCATTTACGAGTTATCGAGATTTGACATCTCATTCTAGCCGTTTCAGGGGTATTTTGATCATTTTAGAAGTTTTCCGGTTATTTTAGTCATTTCAGATATTTTGAGGCTATTTCGGTCTATTAAGTGGTTTCAAGTTTGTTTGTTCTGGACATTTTGGGGTTTAGGGGGTATTTTAGAAATTTTGGGAGTATAATGGTCATTCTAGTGATTTCAGGGGAATTGTTTTGTCAATAAAATATTATTTTCTCCGTGAGAAAAACCAAAATATCAAAAATCCGATAAATATACAAAAACCTCTTAAAAGATCCCCTTATAACCGCCAAAATGCCTAATGCACCACAAATGTCCAAAATATCCCAAAACGCTAGAAAATGGGCAAAACAAGGACAATAATCCCGACAACTTTTACATTGATCAAAATACCATTGAAATCTCAAAAAATAAAAAATACCCTCGAAACCTCTGAAAATGACCAAAATACCCCCAAACTTAGCTAAAATACACTCGATTTTATAGATTTTTGGGGTATTTTGGTTGGTTCAAGTTGTTTTGCTCATTCTAGAAGATGTTAGGGCATTTTGCTCATTTTTAGCAATGTCGAGGGGTATTTTTTTTAGTCATTTTAGATGTTTGGGGCATTTTGGTCATTTACGAATTATCGAGATTTGACATATCATTAAAGTCATTTCGGGGGTATTTTGGGCATTTTAGAAGTTTTCGGATTGTTTTAGTCGTTTTAGAAATTCTGAGGCTATTTCGGCCAATTAAGAGGTTTCGAAGGTGTTTTTTTTGGCCATTTTATGGTTTAGGGTGTATTTTGGCAATTTTGGAAGCATAATGGTCATTCTAGTGATTTCAGGGGAATTGTTTTGTAAATAAAAAATTATTTTACCCGAGCGAAAAACCAAAATATCAAAAATCCGATAAATATACCAAAACTTCTTAAAATATTCCCTTAAAACTGCCAAAATGCCTGAAATGCACCACGAATGTCCAAAATATCCTAATACTCTAGAAAATGGCCAAAACAAGAAAAATAAGCCCGACAACTTTTAAATTTTTCAAAATACCATTGAAACCTCAAAAATGAACAAAATATTCTCGAAACATCTGGAAATGACCAAGATACCCCAAAACTAAGTCAAAATACACTCGATTTTATAGATTTTAGGAGCATTTTGGTTGTTTATGGGGTATTGAGATTTGACCACTCATTCCAGCCGTTGCAGGGTTATTTTGGTCATTTTAGAGGTTTTCAAGTTGTTTTAGTCGTTTAAGAGATTTTGAAGCTATTTTGGTCAATTAAGAGGTTTCGGGGATTTTTTTTTTTTGGACAGTTTGTGGTTTAGGGGGTTTTTTGGAAATTTTGGGAGCATAATGGTCATTCTAGTGATTTTAGGGGAATTTTTTTGACAATAAAAAATTATTTTACCTGTGAGAAAAACCAAAATATAAAAAAATCAATAAATACACCAAAACATCGTAAAATATCCCCTTAGAACTGCTAAACTGCTTAAAATGAACCACGAACGTACAAAATATCCCAAAACTCTAGAAAATGGCCAAAACGACGACAATAAGCCTGACAACATTTAAAATGATCAAAATACCATTGAAACCTCAAAAATGAGCAAAATACCCTCGAAACCCTGAAAATGACCAAAATACCCCTAATCTAAACCAAAATACCCTCGATTTTATAGATTTAAGGGGCACTTTGGCCGTTTGTGGGGTATCGACATCTGAGTACTCATTCTAGCTGTTTCAGGGGTATTTTGGTTATTTTAGAGGTTTTCTAGTTCTTTTAGTTGTTTAAGAGATTTTGAGGCTATTTCAGTCAATTAAGAGGTTTCGAGGGTGTTTTTTTTATTACATTTTGTGGTTTATGGGGTATTTTGGGAGTATAATGATCATTCTAGTGATTTCAAGGGAATTTTTTGTTCAATGAAAAATTATTTTCCCGGTGAGAAACACCAAAATATCAAAAAACTGATAAATACACCAAAACCTCTAAAATAACACCCTTAGAACTGACAAAATGCCTAAAATGCACCACCATTGTCCCAAATATCCCAAAACTCTAGAAAATAGCCAAAACGACGACAATAAGCCCGACAACTTTTAAAATGTTCAAAATACCATTGATACCTCAAAAATAACGAAATAACCTCGAAACCTCTGAAAATGATCAAAATACCCTTCAACTAAGCCAAAATACACTTGATTTTATATATTTTTGGGGTATTTTGGTGGTTCAATTTGTTTTGCACATTCTAGAGGATTTTAGGGCGTTTTCCTCTTTTTTAGCAATTTCAAGAGGTATTGTTTTTAGTCATTTTAGGTGTTAGCGGCATTTTGGTCATTTACGAATTATCAATAGTTGACATGTCATTCTAGCCGTTTAGGGGGATTTTGGTCGTTTTAGAATTTTTCAGGATATTTTAGTCGTTTTAGAGATTTTTAGGCTATTTTGGTCAATTAAGAGGTTTCAGGGGTGTTTTTTTTTTTGGACAATTTGTGGTTTAAGGGATATTTTGGCAATTTTAGGAGCATAATGGTCATTCTAGTGATTTTAGGAGATTTTTTTTCTCAATAAAAAATTATTTTGCCCGTGAGAAAAAACAAAATATAAAAAAAACCGATAAATATAACTAAACCTATTAAAATATCCCCTTAGAATTGCCAAAATGCCTAAAATGCACCACGAATGTCCAAAATATCCCAAAATTCTAGAAAATGGCCAAAATAATGACAATAAGCCCGACAACATTTCAAATTATCAAAATACCATTGAAAACTCAAAAATGAGCAAAATACCCACGAAACTTCTGAAAATGACCAAAATACCCCTAAACTAAGCCAAATGATACTCGATTTTATAGATTTCGAGGGCATTTTGGTCGTTTGTGGGATATCGAGATTTGACTACTAATTCTAGCTATTTCAGGGGTATTTTGGTCATTTTAAAGGTTTTCAGATTGTTTTAGTCGTTTAAGAGATTTTGAGGCTATTTCGGTCAATTAAGTGGTTCCGAGGGTGTTTTTTTTTTTTTTTTTTTGACATTTTGGGGTTTATGGGGTATTTTTGTAATTTTGGGAGTATAATGGTCATTCTAGTGAATTGAAGGAAATTTTTTTGTCAATAAAAATTTATTCTTCCGGCGAGAAATACCAAAATATCAAAAAACCGATAAATACACAAAAAGCTCTAAAATGACACCCTTAGAATTGAAAAAATGCCTAAAATGCACCACGATTGTCCAAAATATCCCAAAACTATAGAAAATGGCCAAAACGACGACAAAGCCTTACAACTTTTAAAATGATCAAAATACCATTGATACCTCAAAAATAACAAAACACCCTCGAAACCTAAAGAAATGACCAAAATATCCCTAAACTAGGCCAAAATACACTCGATTTTACAGATTTTTTGGGTATTTTGGTTGATTCAAGTTGTTTTGCTCATTATAGAGGATTTTAGGGCATTCTGCACACTACGATTGTCCAAAATATCCCAAAACTCTATAAAATGGCCAAGACGACGACAATAAGCCCGACGTCTTTTAAATTGATCAAAATACCATTGAAACCTCAAAAATAACAAAAAACCCTCGAAATCTCTGAAAATTACCAAAATACCCCTAAACTAAGCCAAAATACACTCGATTTTCTAGATTTTTGGGGTATTTTGGTTCGTTCAAGTTGGTTTGCTCATTCTAGAGGATTTTAGGGCATTTTGCTCATTTTTAGCAATGTCGAGGGGTATTTTTTTTTAGTCATTTTAGATGTTTGTGGCATTTTGGTCATTTACGAGTTTTCAAGATTTGATATCTCATTCTAGCCGTTTCAGGGGTATTTTGGTCATTTTAGAAGTTTTCGGGTTATTTTAGTCGTTTGAGATATTTTGAGGCTATTTCGGTCAATTAAGAGGTTTCGTGTTTGTTTGTTTTGGACATTTGGTTTATGGGGTATTTTGGAAATTTTGAGAGCAAAATGGTTATTCTAGTGATTTCAGGAGAATTGTTTTGCCAATAAAAAATTATTTTACCCGTGAAAAAAATCAAAATATCAAAAAACCAATAAATACACGAAAACCTCTTAAATGATCCCCTTAGAATTGCAAAAATGCCTAATGCAGCACGAATGTTCAAAATATCCCAAAAGACTAGAAAATGGCCAAAACAACAACAATAAGCCAGACAGCTTTTACATTGATCAAAATACCATTGAAACCACAAAAATTACAAAATACCCTCGAAACCTCTGAAAATAACCAAAATACCCCCAAACTTAGCCAAAATACACTCGATTTTATAGATTTTTGGGGTATTTTGGTAGGTTCAAGTTGTTTTGCTCATTCTAGAGAATGTTAGGGCATTTTGCTCAATTTTAGCAATGTCGAAGGGTATTTTTTTTAGTCATTTTAGATGTTTTAGGCATTTTGGTCATTTAAGTATTATCGAGATTTGACATGTCATTAAAGCCGTTTCGGGGGTATTTTTGGTATTTTAGAAATTTTAATGTTATTTTAGTCGTTTTTGAGATTTTAAGGCTTTTTCAGCCAATTAAGAGGTTTCGAGGGTGTTTTTTTTGGCCATTTTATGGTTTGGGGGGTATTTTGGCAATTTTGGAAGTATAATGGTCATTTTAATGATTTCAGGGGAATTGTTTTGTCAACAAAAAATTATTTTACCCTTGAGAAAAACCAAAATATCAAAAATCCGATAAATATAAAAAACGTCTTAAAAGATCCCCTTTAAACTCCCAAAATGCCTAATGCAGCACGAATGTCCAAAATATCCCAAAACTCTAGAAAATGGCCAAAACGATGACAATAAGCCCGACAACTTTTAAATTGATCAAAACACCATTGAAACCTCAAAAATTACAAAATACCCTAGAAACCTCTGAAAATGACCAAAATACCCCTACACTAAGACAAAATACACTCGATTTCATAGATTTTAGGGGCATTTTGGTTGTTTGTGGGGTATCGAGATTTGACTACTCATTCCAGCCGTTTCAGGGGTATTTTAGTCATTTTAGAGGTTTTCAGGTCATTTTAGTCGTTTTAAAGATTTTAAGGCTATTTCAATCAAGGGGTTATTTTAATCAAGATTTTAAGGCTATTTTTAGTCGTTTTAGATAACTTGAGGTTATTGCGGTCAATTAAGAGGTTTCGAGTGTGTTTTTTTTGGACATTTTGTGGTTTAAAGGGTATTTTTGAAATTTTGGGTGCATAATGGTCATTCTAGTGATTTCAGGGGAATTATTTTTTCAATAAAAAATTATTTTATTCGTGAGAAAAATCAAAATATCAAAAAATCGATAAATATACAAAAATCTCTTAAAAGATCCCCTTAGAACTGCCAAAATGCCTAACGCAGCACGAATGTCTAAAATATCCCAAAACTCTAGAAAATGGCCAAAACGACGACAATAAGCCCGACAACTTTTAAATTGATCAAAATACCCTTGAAACCTTAAAAATTATAAAATACCATCGAAACCACTGAAAATGACCAAAATACCCCCAAACTAAGCCAAAATACACTCGATTTTATATTTTTTTGGGGTATTTTGGTTGGTTCAAGTTGTTTTGTTCGTTCTAGAGGATTTTAGGGCATTTTGCAAATTTTTAGCAATGTCGAGGGGTATTTTTTTTAGTCAATTTAGATATTTGGGGCATTTTGGTCTTTTTCGAATTATCGAGATTTGACATCTCATTCTAGCCGTTTCGGGGGTACTTTGGTCGTTTTAGAATTTTTCAAGTTATTTTAGTTGTTTTAGAGATTTTGAGGATATTTCGGTCAATTAAGAGGTTTCGAGTGTGTCTTTTTTTTTTTACATTTTATGGTTAAGGGGGCATTTTGGCAATTTTGGGAGCATAATGGTCATTCAAGTGATTTTAGGGGAATTGTTTTTTCAAAAAAAAATTATTTTACTCATGAGAAAAACCAAAATATCAAAATACCGATAAATACACCAAAACCTCTAAAAATATTACCTCAGAACTGCCAAAATGCCAAAAATGCACCACGAATGTCCAAAATATCCCAAAAATCTATAAAATGGCCTAAACGACGACAATAAGCCCGACAACTTTTAAATTTTTCAAAATACTATTGAAACCTCAAAAATAAGCAAAATACTCACGAAATATCTAGAAACGAACAAAATACCCCAAAACTAAGCCAAAATACACTTGATTTTATAGATTTTAGTGGCATTTTGGTTGTTTGTGGGGTATTGAGATTTGACCACTCATTCCAGCCGTTTCAAGAGTATTTTGGTCATTTTAGAGGTTTTCGGGTTGTTTTAGACGTTTAAGAGATTTTGAGGCTATTTTGGTCAACTAAGAGGTTTCGGGGATGTTTTTTTTTTTGGACAGTTTGTGGTTTAGGGGTATTTTGGCAATTTTGGGAGCATAATGGTCATTCTAGAGATTTTAGGGGAATTGTTTTGACAATAAAAATTATTTTACCCGTGAGAAAAACCAAAATATAAAAAAAAATCAATAAATACACCAAAACATCTAAAAATATCCCCTTAGAACTGCCAAATTGTCTAAAATGCACCACGAATGTCCAAAATATCCCAAAACTCAAAAATGAGCAAAATACCCTCGAAACCTTTGAAAATGAACAAAATACCTCTAAATTAAGCCGAAATACACTCGATTTTATAGATTTCAGGGGCATTTTGGTCGTTTCTGGGGTATCGAGATTTGAGTACTCATTCCAGCTGTTTCAGGTGTATTTTAGTCGTTTTAGAGGTTTTCGGGTTGTTTTAGTCGTTTAAGAGATTTTGAGGCTATTTCAGTCAATTAAGAGGTTTCGAGGGTGTTTTTTTTCCTTGACATTTTGTGGTTCATGGGGTATTTTTATAATTTTGGGAGCATAATGGTCATTCTAGTGATTTGAAGGGAATTTTTTTTTCAATAAAAAATTATTTTTCTGGTGAGATATACCAAAATATCAAAAAACCGATAAATACACAAAAACCTCTAAAATGACATCCTTAGAATTGACAAAATGCCAAAAAATGCACCAAAATATCCCAAAACTCTAGAAAATGGCTAAAACGATGACAAAGACCGACATCTTTTAAAATGATCAAAATACCATTGATACCTCAAAAATAACAAAATACCCTCGAAACCTCTGAAAATGATCAAAATACCCCTAAACTAAGCCAAAATCCACTCGATTTTATAGATTTTTTCGGAATTTTGGTTGATTCAAGTTGTTTTGCTCATTCTAGAGGATCTGAGTGCATTTTACTCATTTTTAGCAATGTCGAGAGTTATTTTTTTTAGTCATGTTAGGTGTTAGTGGCATTTTGGTCATTTACGAATTATCGAGATTTGACAGTCATTCTAGCCGTTTTGAGGGTATTTTGGTCGTTTTAGAAGTTTTCGGGTTATTTTAGTCGTTTTAGAGATTTTTAAGCTATTTCGATGAATTAAGAGGTTTCGGGGTTTTTTTTTTTGGACAGTTTGTGGTTTAAGGGATATTTTGGCAATTTTGGGAGCTTAGTGGTCATTCTAGTGATTTTAGGGGAATTGATTTCTCAATAAAAAATTATTTTGCCTGTGAGAAAAATCAAAATATAAAAAAACCGAAAAATACACCAAAACCTCTTCAAATATTCCCTTACAACTGCCACAATGCCTAAAATGCACCATGTATGTTCAAAATATCCCAAAATTCTAGAAAATGGCCAGAACAACGACAATAAGCCCGACAACATTTAAAATGATCAAAATACCATTGAAAAATAAAAAATGAGCAAAATACCCACGAAAACACTGAAAATGACCAAAATACCCCTAAACTAAGCCAAATGACACTCGATTTTATAGATTTCAGGGGCACTTTAGTTGTTTGTGGGGTATCGAGATTTGACTACTCATTCCAACTATTTCAGGGGTATTTTTGTCATTTTGGAGGTTTTCGGATTGTTTTATTCGTTTAAGAGATTTTGAGGCTATTTCGATCAATTAAGAGGTTTCGAGGGTGTTTCGTTTCCTTGACGTTTTGTGGTTCATGGGGTATTTTTGTAATTTTGGGAGCATAATGGTCACTATTTCCAGGGAATTTTTTTGTCAATAAAAAATTATTTTTCCGTAGAGACTATTTTGGTCAATTAAGAGGTTCGAGGGTGTTTTATTTTGGACATTTTTTTGTTTTAGGGCATATTTTGGCAATTTTTGGAGCATAATGGTCATTCTAGTGATTTTAGGGGAATTTTTTTGTCAATAAAAAATTATTTTACCCGTGAGTAAAACCAAAATATCAAAAAACCGATAAATACAACAAAACCTCTTAAAATATCCCCTTTGAACTGACAAAATGACTAAAATGCATTATAAATGTCCAAAATATTACAAAACTCTAGAAAATGGCTAAAACGACGACAATAAGCCCGACAACTTTTAAATTGATCAAAATATCATTGAAACCCCAAAAATTACAAATTACTCTCGAAACCTCTAAAAATGACCAAAATACCCCCAAACTAAGCCAAAATACACTTGATTTTATAGATTTTTGGGGTATTTTGGTTGATTCAAGTTGTTTTGCTCATTTTAGAGGATTTGAGGGCATTTTCCTCATTTTTAGAAATGTCGAGGGGTATTTTTTTTTAGTCATTTTAGGTGCTAGGGGCATTTTTGTCATTTATGAATTATCGAGATTTGATTTGTCATTCTAGCCGTTTCGGGTGTATTTTGGTCGTTTTAGAAGTTTTCGGGTTATTTTAGTCGTTTTAGATATTTTTGGGCTATTTCGGTCAATTAAGAGGTTTCGGGAGTTTTTTTTTTTTGGACAGTTTGTGGTTTTAGGGATATTTTGGCAATTTTAGGAGCTTAGTGGTCATTCCAGTGATTTTGGGGGAATTGATTTTCACTAAAAAACTATTTTGCCCGTGAGAAAAATCAAAATATAAAAAAACCGATAAATACACCAAAACCTCTTAAAATATCCCCTTAGAACCGCCAAAATGCCTAAAATGCATCACGAATGTTCAAAGTATCCCAAAACTCTAGAAAATGGCCAAAACAACGACAATAAGCCCGACAACATTTAAAATGATCAAAATATCATTGAAAACTAAAAAATGAGCAAAATACCCACAAAAACTCTGAAAATGACCAAAATACCCCTAAACTAAGCCAAATGACACTCGATTTTATAGATTTCAGGGGCATTTTGGTTGTTGGTTGGGTATCGAGATTTGACTACTCATTCCAACTGTTTCAGGTGTATTTTGGTAATTTTAGAAGTTTTCGGATTGTTTTAGTAGTTTAAGAGATTTTGAGACTATTTTGGTCAATTAAGAGGTTCCGAGAGTGTTTTTTTTCCTAGACATTTTGTGGGTCATGGGGTATTTTTGTAATTTTGGGAGCATAATGGTCATTTTAGTGATTTCAAGGGAATTTTTTTGTCAATAAAAAATTATTTTTCCGGTGAGACTATTTCGGTCAATTAAGAGGTTCGAGGGTGTTTTATTTTGGACATTTTATGGTTTAGGGGGTATTTTGGCAATTTTGGGAGCATAATGGTCATTCTAGTGATTTTAGGGGAATTGTTTTGTCAATAAAAAATTATTTTACCTGTGAGTAAAACCAAAATATCAAAAACCCGATAAATATAACAAAACCTCTTAAAATATCCCCTTAGAACTGACAAAATGCCTAAAATGTACCACGAATGTCCAAAATATTCCAATACTCTAGAAAATGGCCAAAACGACGACAATAAGCCCGACAACTTTTAAATTGATTAAAATACCATTGAAATCTCAAAAATTACAAAATACCCTCGGAACCTCTGAAAATGACCAAAACACCTCCAAACTAAGCCAAAATACACTCGGTTTTATAGATTTTTGGGGTATTTTGGTTGGTTCAAGTTGTTTTGCTCATTATAGAGGATTTGAGGGTATTTTCCTCATTTTTAACAATGTCAAGGGGTGTTTTTTTTAGTCATTTTAGATGTTAGGGGCATTTTGGTCATTTACGAATTATCAAGATTTGATGTGTCATTTTAGCTATTTCGGGGGTATTTTGCTCGTTTTAGAAGTTTTCGGGTTATTTTAGACGTTTTAGAGATTTTTAGGCTATTTCGGTCAGTTAAGAGGTTTCGAGGGTTTTTTTTTGGGACAGTTTGTGGTTTTTTAGGGGAATTGATTTGTCAATAAAAAATTATTTTGCCTGTGAGAAAAACCAAAATATAAAAAAACCGATAAATACACCAAAATCTCTTAAAATATCCATTTAGAACTGGCAAAATACCTAAAATACGCCACGAATGTTCAAAATATCCCAAAATTCTAGAAAATGGCCAAAACAACAACATTAAGCCCGACAACATTTAAAATGATCAAAATACCATTGAAAAATAAAAAATGAGCAAAATACCCATGAAAACTCTGAAAATGACCGAAATATTCATAAACTAAGCCAAATGACACTCGATTTTATAGATTTCAGGGGCATTTTAGTCGTTTGTGGGGTATCGAGATTTGACTACTCATTCCAATTGTTTCAGCGGTATTTTTGTCATTTTGATGGTTTTCGGATTGTTTTATTCGTTTAAGAGATTTTGAGGCTATTTCGGTCAATTAAGAGGTTTCGAGGGTGTTTCGTTTCCTTGACATTTTGTGGTTCGTGGGGTATTTTTGTAATTTTGGGAGCATAATGGTCATTCTAGTGATTTCAAGGAAATTTTTTTGTCAATAAAAAATTATTTTTCCGGTGAGATATACCAAAATATCAAAAAACCGATAAATACACAAAAACCTCTAAAATGAAATCCTTAGAATTGACAAAATGCCTAAAA
>JARYZH020000135.1:1210000-1221773 GCA_030021035.2 Notholithocarpus densiflorus | reverse complement strand
AAGAGGATCTCGGTCAGAGGACATGTAGCAAGGATCTCGGGCAAGACTAGAAGTCATGCAGCAAGGATCTCGGGTAAGACCAAAGGACATGCAGCAAGGATCTCGGCCAGGCCAGAGGATATGCAGCAAGATGAATCAACATCAAGGCCTATGTATGTTTAGATTTCCAGCAAAAAAGGCCATTAAAAATCCAGCAAAATCTAGTGAAAGAACTAGGCTGGGATACCTAGAGGTTGCCAGAGGCTCCGGATCCTCGGGACGTGTAGCACAGCTAAAGTGGGATTGAGACAGCGCAAAAGGGGTACCACGAAATACAAGAAATGAAGAACAGATTTGTCCTTCTCAAGCACCCAGTGGTGCAGTAAAGAACCAGAAAGCTTGGAGAGTGACAATTCATGAACAAAAGGCTGGTACCTCGGGGAATCCAGAATGAAGAATTATAAAGGGAAATGGCTGGGAAAACCTTCAACCTAGCAGAAATGGATTCCACTCACTTGGGAAAAATGACAGCAAGGAAAGACAACCAAAAGCTGAGTCTAAAAAGTAAGAAGTCTTGAAAGAAGAGAGATTGAAGGTTAGCTGCCCAAGGACGCCTCGGAATGGAAAGTCAGCAAGTGACTTTTAGAGAAACAGCACTAAAAGATGAAAAATATCAGAAACAGGGAAAGAACCAGCCATTAAAGTGGCTGTCATAATAGGGGCTCTGGTACCCAGGGAGCCAAGGGGGGAGAATCAGTGGTATCCGAACCTAGAATGACACTATAAAAGGGGAAGACAGCCAACATTGAAAGGGGGATCCAGCAATAGAAAATCACAACAGAATCATTGAGAAAACTCTGTCAAAAACTCAAAGAAAGTAGGTAAATATCTCCCAATATCCCAGAAACAGCCATTATAGCACATACTTGGATTCAAAAGGATTCAAACTTTGCAAGTCTTAGAGGCTTGGATAGCCATCAAAGTCTGTAATTTTTGAGCTTATTTGAACCTTGTATCATGGCTTAGTGAGCACATTGTAACCATAATTAAGTAAAACTAATGAAGTATTTCTTATTAATTTGAGGATCCCTAACAATTGTTTTGTGTATTTCCTGATTACTTTGCATTCCTTTTGCTGTTTTCAATGTTATTCAATACAAATATTCTCGTTTGCTAGTTTATGTGTATTGTAGGAAGCTTGCCTTGTGCACCACTTGGTTCTTAAACAGCCCCTTTAGCTGCAGTGAACCAAGCCCAGTCCACCAAACTACAACTATTTGGCCTAGGATCCTTGGGCCTGTGTGCTAAAGAAAAAGGCACTCTCATAAACTCCGAAAGATGAGTTGAAAATCATAGACATGGTAACGACTTTAACAATGAGCTGAAATCACAGAACATGGTGAAAACTCAAATGACGAGTTAAATTATTAATCAGGGTAATAAAGGAGCAAACATTGAATCATAAGAACTTCAAAGTTCTAAACAAGATAAATGCATGTTTCCAAACAAAAGCCTCAAAATAGGAGGCACCCAGTGTCTCCAAATTTAAAGCCTTAAAATAGGAGGCATCCATTTTTTTTTAAAATGGAAAAAAAAAAAAAAAAAAAAAAGAAAGAAAAAAGAAGAAGAAGAAAGATTACTTCAAGGAGCATTGACGATCTCCTCAACACAGTCCTTGTAATTAGCTCCTTCTGTAGCAGCACCCTCTCCTTCAACAACCTTGGTGGCTTCAGCAATGGTTTCACCTTCTTTCTCATTGGTCTCGTTAGCAAGAATCTCAGTGTCAATGGCTTCAAAGTCCAGATTTGCAAAATCACCTACATGACTATGGTGCTTCATCATCCAACGATGAAGAAGCTCGAAGCCCTTGAAGTATTGCTCGAACTACATGTCAGAGAAGTGATTAGACTCCTGGAACCTGGCAATCACCTTCTCATGCTCCTCGTCTGTTCTCAAGAGGGTAGCTTGGACTTCTTCATCTTTTTGAATGACGAGCTTTTTCTCAACTTTCAGTGCTTCCTTCAGTTCTTTCACCTTCTCCTTGGCCTTGGTCGACTGGTCCGTAGCTTCAATCAGATCCTTCCTTAACCTTAAGCTTTTGGCCTCAATGGAGTTAACCTTGGAGTTGGCCACTACTACCTTCTCCTCGCTGTAGTCTGTTGTTAAACGAAAGGACTCACCAAGAACCTGAAAAAATGGAAGGGTTAGTAATTTTTAACAGGTATAACTACTTGACGAGCTATAAAGAAACGTTGAATGAAATACCTACATTAGTTTGTGAATGTGATGGCTGACCAGTTCGTGAGAAGGATAGACGAGAGACCCTTAAGTTCGTCGTTAATGATGACATTATGAGCTCGTACGAGGGCAATTGTAAGGTCATCCCAAACACTCTTACCAACCTTAGCCTTCCCTTTAGAGCGTGTGGTCGGAGGGCTGAAGGTCATCATCTCGAGGGAAGGTGTGGGGGAAGGAGTACCAAAAAGTGACTAGAAGGCAGAAGTTTCGTCCTTCCCTTCATCTAGCTTGCGTTTCTTTGATCCCAAACACACTTGTACAGATGACGAGGATCAACCAGCTCTTCGAAATCATCAATTGTGAGGGCAAACTCAAGGGCAGCCTTAATCCATCCTTGGTAATGTTCCTCCAACAAAGGACAGTTAGCAATTGTATAAAAGGGGGCAAAGAAGAGATCAGAAAAGCAGTAAAACTTAAAACAATCTGTTCAATGAAGAGGAAAAGAGAGACGCACCAAGAGAAGGGATTTCCCATTTCTGTAGTAACCACGAGACCTCACCCCACAGGTCGTCAGACATGGTTTCCCATCCAGATTCAGAAATGAAGAAATATCGTGACTTCCAGTCACGAAAGGAAGTAGGGAAGCTACGGACGATTCTAGATTTCCTATTCCAAGGCAGAAGCTCAAAATACCCATAATGGGAGGAAGGCTTCAAACGGTATAGATAAAAAAATTCATTCAGGGTAATCATGTCCCCATCATTGATAGACACCTAGATCGACATACAACCAATGATCGTCCTCCATGCATTAGGGACGAGCTGACCAGGTGCAACATTTAGAGCAGAAAGGAGTTGCATAATAAAGGGATGAATCGGAAAACAAAGGCCACATAAAGGGAGAAAATGATAATAATAATAATAATAATAATAATAATAATAATAATAATAATAATAATAATAATAATAATAATAATAATAATAATAATAATAATAATAATTGTGGGAGCAAATGATCTGAGCACACCTTTGGGCCTTAGGCCCTATTCAAGGATGATAAGGGATCCATAGACACATAGGTAAGAAGTCTGAGGATAAAAGGGGAACTGGCCCGTGGACCAAGGATCCTGAGGAGCAAGGGTACCACGGGAATACCTTAAGTAATCAACTATACCGTAAGGTAAAGCTTTAGGGAAGGCAACAAAGCCGTGTAGTAGGGCTGACCAGACCCGACCAGAGCCTGACAACCTGGCCAAACCGCTCGATGTCGACCTGATTCCGGCCCAAATCGAAGGTCTAGTCAGTCGGCGGCGGGTTTTCATTCTCAAGAACCGACACCGGTGGGTCAAGTGGTGGGTTTGCTTCTCCAAAACCCGAGCAACCCAAACTCGACTAAAGCTATATAAAAAATCCGGCTAAATCCTGCAAAAACAAGCCAGATCCAGCGAGATCTCAACCAGATCTAGCTAGATCTAGTGGGATTTAGCCAGATCAAGCCAAATCCCAGCAATTTTTAGCGATAAAATGCAGATTCCAGCAACCTTTTTTTTTTTTTTTTTTTTTTTTTTTTTTTTTTTTTAAATTCTAGCAACCGACCGATGCTCACCCTCACTCGAAACCAACTCGACCGATTTTTTCGGCGGTCAATTTTGGGTTCCTCCGCCCTTTACTTGACGCCGGCAGGTCGAGTCCGAGTTGGGTCCAAAATTGACCCGACCCGACCCGACCCTTGGACAGGCCTACTGTGTAGGCAACGGAAAGAAGAAATATTTGGGAAGGAGATTGCCACTTCCACATTTAATGCACTGTACCAACTGAATTGGCCGCATTTATGAAGAAATGACACCTGAACAGTGTTTTCACAGACAGCCCCTACTGCCACCTCCAAGAGGGCCTTGATGGGACAAGCATCCAGAAGGTTTCCTAGAAACTATACAAATGGAAGGCTGAGATATAATGGAGGGAACTATATAAGGAAATGATCCCCACAGGAAATGGGGGGAATCTGAAAGTAAAAAGGGAGAGAGAAAAGTATTACATGTACTCATTGTAAAGGGAATATTCCTGATCAATATATGAACAACTCGTCCTTGGAACTGCCCGAGGAAGGATTTTAAGTTGAATTTGTGTCTCTTACTCTAGTAACCTAAGCCCAGTCATTCTTAAGTTGAATTTATTTAGCTTTGATAGGCCAAGAATATATTGACTCCTTGGGTAAATTAACCAATTAATTAGCCAAGTGAATTAATTAAGTCAATTTAACATGCAATAAGCGTGGTAGCACAAACAAATCACCAAGTCACTAATTGCAGTGGAAATTAAATTTGACACAGGTGATTTGTTTACGAATAGGGAAAACCACCAAGGCAAAACCCCACCAGGTGAATTTAAGGTCACCACTCCCGAGAATCCACTATTATCAAAACAAGCGGTTACAAGTAAAGGAATCCCAGTACCTTATACCAACCTACAGTTGAACCCTTACCCCAATACATAATTGGACTTGTAATGTAGAGACAATCTCTCCTTTCAATGCACGGCTCCAAGTACGTGACTAACCAATTGATGCACGGATCCCAGTACGTGACTAACCACCAACTTGAGAAGGATATTGGCTGCAAAGTTCTTCAGTTCATCCAAACGATGAAGATCAAGAAGCTTCTTGGTCACAAAACTCTACAACGTAAAAACGCAGTAGCTTCTTCAAGAGAAAGATGAACTAGGGCAAATTGTCTCTGGTCACAATATGCATTAATAAAACCTTTGCATTAAGTGAGACGACCCTTAAAATAATCCTTATATATGTCTAGGGTTATGAGAAAAGAAAACCTAAGCACGTAGCTTAGATATGAGTGAAAAACAGATCTGAAAATCTGAATTTCATAATTCTCGATAGATAGGGTATCTGTCGAGCAGCTGTCGAGTATTGGACAAAAATTGCCTTTTAAACCTTGATAGATACAATTTGTCGAGTTTTAAAGTATAGCACTTCTTCACTTGTTTCTTGAACAAATTTGCATGACTTTAACTCTTGACTTGAACAACATGTTTCTTGTAGGCTTGAACCATCCTAGATCTACCCAATTACAAGTAAAGTGCGTTTTGTCAAAAGATTAGCCAATTCTATATGACATATGTTCATAACATGTTCCACATATGTCTTAACAATCTCCCCCTTTGGCAATCTGTGACAAAACCACAACCAACAGATGAAATATGAGAGAAGTCATAAATCACTGTTGAGGGCCAAAATTTCACAAGAAAGCCCATTCTAAGAAAAGTAAGGAAAGACCATAGACCTTAACAAAAGAAGGCCCAATTCATGAAGTTAAGAAGGACCATGAAGGCCCAAAGTCCCAAAAAGAAGGAAAAAGAAAGAAATAATAAAGAAAAAAGAAAAGGATCTCGGTCAGAGGACATGCAGCAAGGATCTTAGGCAAGACCAGAAGACATGCAGTAAGGATCTCGGGTAAGACCAGAGGATATGCAGCAAGAAGAATCAACATCAAGGCCCTATGTATGTTTAGATTTCCAGCAAAAAATGCCATTAAAAATCCAGCAAAACCCAGTGAAAGAACTGGGCTGGGATACCCAGAGGCTGCCAGAGGCTCGGGATCCTCGGGACGTGCAGCACAGCGTGGGATTGAGACAGCTCAAGAGGGGTACCACGAAATACAAGAAACGAAGAACATATATGTCCTTCTTAAGCACCTAGTGGTGCAGCAAAGAACCAGAGAGCTTGGAGAGTGACAATTCATGAACAAAAGGCTGGTACCTCGAGGAACCCAGAATGAAAAACTATAAGGGGAGGTGGCTGGGAAAACCTTCAACCCAGCAGAAATGGATTCCATTCACCTGGGTAAAATGACAAAGAGGAAAAACAACCAAAAGCTGAGTCTGAAAAGTAAGAAGCCTTGAAAGAAGAGAGATTGAAGGTTAGCTGCCCAAGGACGCCCCGGAATGGAAAGTCAGCAGTGGCTCTGGTACCCAGAAAGCCAAAGGGGGGGAATCAATGGTATCCTGAACCCTAAAATGACACTATAAAATGGGAAGGCAGCCAACATTGAAAGGGGGGGTAATAGAAAATCACAATAGAATCGTTGAGAAAAACTCTGTCAAAAACTCAAAAAAAGTAGTGAAATATCTCCCGGTATCCTAGAAACAACCACTATAGCACATACTTGGATTCAAAAGGATTTAAACTTTGCAAGTCTTAGAGGCCTGGATAGCCATCAAAGTCTGTAATTTTTGAGCTTATTTGAACCTTTTATCATGTCTTAGTGAGCACATTGTAACCATAATTAAGAAAAACTAATGAAGTATTTATTATTAATTTGAGGATCCCCAATAATTGTTTTGTGTATTTCCTAATTACTTGGCATTCCTTTTGCTTTTTTCATTGTTATTCAGTACAAATATTCTCGTTTGCTAGTTTATGTGTATTGTAGGAAACTTGCCTTGTGCACCACTTGGTTCTTAAACAGTCCCTTTAGCTGCGGTGAACCAAGCCCAGTCCACCAAACTACAACTATTTGGCCCAGGATCCTTGGGCCTGTGTGCTAAAGAAAAAGGCACTCTCACATTTTGGGGACTTCACTGGGGACTGGGAAAAAGGAAAGGGAAGAAGCAGTCCCTTCACAAGCATAGCTTCAAAGCTAGGAAACACCAAGAGGAAGGAAAGTTCTTTTTAAAGTGCGGGTTCCTCCAAAGAATGTCCCACCAAGAGACTCTATATGGAATTTTAGGGAACCGCCCAACACATGATAAGTTTTATGCGTCATTATTTTCTTCACTTTACAATTTGAACATAATGGATCATTGCCCTGCTCTTTAAAAAAAAAAAAAAAAAAAAAAAACAGGTGATCATGTAGTAATATTTAAACAATCATAATATTGTCTCATTGCTTTAAAGAAAAATGGAGAAGTGAACAAATAAAAAAAAATATTGATGAAATGAAGATTGTATGAGCTACATAGTAAAGCAATTGCCTCACGCTTGGGGGTTGATTTATTTTCTTTAAAAAAAAAAATTCATAATATTGTTTCATTTCTTTTATAAAAGAAGAAAGAGAAGTAAGCGAATCAAAGAGGCTTGATGAAATGTAAATTACATAGCAAAGCAATCGCTTCACGTTGTGGGGCTAAATAATTTTGTAGCAACTTGATAATAATATCTTATGGCGTAGGACAAGTTCCTTGGCTCTGCCCATGGATTTAGCAAAATGGAGTAGTTCCATGATCCCAACAAAGCCTTGGAGATCCTTGATCCCAGCAAAGTCTGGGAGATCCTTGATCCCAACAAAGCTAAGGAGATCCTTTATTCCAGCAAGGCTGAGTACATCCTTAATTCCAGTAAAGTCTAGGAGATCCTTGACTCTAGGAAAGTAAAGCCTGGGAGATCCTTGATCCCAACAAAGCTGAGGAGATCCTTTATTCCAGAAAGGCTTAGTACATCCTTAATTCTAGCAAAGTCTAGGAGATCCTCGACTCCAGGAAAGTAAAGCCTGGGAGATCCTTGATCCTAACAAAGCTAAGGAGATCCTTAATTCTAGTAAGGCTAGGTACACCTTCAATTCTAGCAAAGCCTAAAAGATCGTTGGTTCCAACAAAGGCAAAGTATTTCCACGGATCCAGCAAAGTAAAATGGTTAAAAAAAAATGAAGGTATCCGAAAAATGGATAGAAGTTCCATAATAGCATCAATAGAAGGTGGATCAAGCATGATTCAACAACCGTCCCATGTCTTGGGGGCTAAAGCCTATTATGCGGTGGACCTAAATATATTTTGAAGAAAATCAATAGAAACACCATATTGTAAGTCAGCAGCAAAATCAACATTATTGAAAGCTCAACAACTATACAGTGAATCCATCATTTCTTGCAGCTCAACAATTGGGCTCACCCATGGAAATAACAAGATTTGGAGAAGCTATAGAGTCCATTGAAGGACACCTACAACTAGCTCTAAAGGCCAACCATGACATCACAAGTATTGCCTGATCCTTTCAATGTACCACTAGTACGTGAAAGAGGGATTGAATGGGAAGCCCACAAAAGTTATTGCCAATCCTAGTCCTTTCATCCAGCACAAAGTAAACTTTGTGGAAAATATACTTTATGATGAATCGGCTCCAACTGAAGAAAATCCTATTGTTAGGATCCCAGGGGGCTCCCATCTCTAGGATCCCAGGGGGCTCCTATCCTAGAAGAAGAAGAAACCTAGAGGGAAGGCAAAATATTGCTTATAAAGGCACGCAGGACCTGAATATAGCCTACAAGAGGATCTCGGACCACCATCTTACATGATAGCCCAGGAAGAGATCCTAGAGGAACTTGGGGATACAATGAGTCAGAATATCCCGTCTCCAGGATCCCAAGGGGCTCCCATCTTAGAAGAAGGAAGCAATACCCATGGTTTGAGGGACCCCTTGGACAGAAAAAGACAGAAGGAGGAAGGCTAATATACTGCTTATGAAGATCCCGAAGAAACTTATGGATATGGAAAGGAAGATATAAATCCTACCAAAAGAAAAAATAGAAGAGGTCAACTTGGGTGCTAACCCAAGGAACCCGAGGCCTATCCTAATCAGCAGTCAGTTATCGGTACAAAAAAAAAAGAGCAACTGGTGGAGCTATTGAAAAATATGAAGATTTTTTGGCGTGGAGTCCTCCAAATTAAATAAGGCGCGTCCAAAGGATAAATTTCTTTTGCCTAACATCGATCTCCTCATAGATCCAACTAAGGCAACAACAATATCAACCATGAAGAGGCATTCCACGGTTAAGGAACTTAGATGCTCGTAGTAAACTTGATGCAAAGTCTAAAATATGTTTTTTCATTGGCTATGGTGATGAGAAATTTGGCTATAAGTTTTGGGATGAACAAAACAGGAAAATCATCAGAAGTAGAAATGTGATATTTAATGAACAGGTTATGTACAAGGACAGGTCAACTGTAGTGTCAGATGTTACAGAGATAGATCAAAAGAAATCTGAGTTTGTCAACTTAGATGAATTTACTGAAAGTACTGTCCAAAAAAGGGGTGAAGAAGATAAGGAGAATGTAAATTCACAGGTAGATCTGAGTACACCTGTAGCTGAAGTTCGCAGATCTTCCAGGAACATTAGACCTCCACAGCGTTATTCACCTATTTTAAATTATCTCTTGTTGACTGATGGTGGTGAGCCAGAGTGTTTTTATGAAGCCTTGCAAGATGAGAATTCAAGCAAGTGGGAGTTAGCCATGAAGGATGAGATGAATTCCTTGTTGGGGAATCAGACATGGGAACTGACTGAATTGCCAGTAGGAAAGAAGGCTTTGCACAACAAGTGGGTATACAGAATAAAGAATGAGCATGATAGTAGTAAACGTTACAAGGTTAGATTAGTTGTTAAAGGTTTCCAGCAGAAGGAAGGCGTTGACTACACAGAGATATTTTCTCCAATTGTGAAGATATCAACAATTAGACTGGTACTGGGAATGGTGGCTGCAGAAAATTTACATCTTGAGTAGTTGAATGTGAAGACAGCATTCCTTCATGGTGATTTGGAGGAAGACCTTTACATGATTCAGCCAGAATGGTTCATTGTTCAAGGACAAGAGAATCTAGTTTGCAAACTGAGAAAAAGCTTGTATGGCCTAAAACAAGCTCCTAGACAGTGGTACAAAAAATTCGACAGTTTTATGCATAGAATTGGGTTCAAGAGATGTGAAGCTGATCATTGTTGCTATGTTAAGTTTTTTGACAATTCTTACATCATATTACTGTTGTATGTGGATGATATGCTTATTGCAGGGTCTAGCATTGAAAAGATTAATAATCTGAAGAATCAATTGTCCATACAGTTTGCAATGAAGGATTTGGGAGCTGCAAAGCAAATCCTTGGTATGAAAATCATTAGAGACAAGGCTAATGGTACATTGAAGCTTTCACAGTCAGAGTATGTGAAGAAAGTTCTCAGCAGATTCAACATGAATGAAGCTAAACCCGTGAGCACACCTTTGGGTAGTCATTTCAAACTAAGCAAAGAACAGTCACTAAAGACAAAAGAAGAAAGGGACTATATGAGCAAGGTGCCCTATGCCTCAGCTATTGGCAGCTTGATGTATGCTATGGTGTGTACAAGGCTAGACATTGCACATGCAATGGGAGTTGTGAGCAGATTCATGAGTAGGCCTGGAAAGCAGCATTGGGAGGCAGTCCAGTGGATTCTGAGATATCTAAAAGGTTCATTAAATATATGTCTTTGCTTCACAGGTGCAAGTTTGAAACTGCAGGGTTATGTAGATGTCGATTTTGCTGGTGATATAAATAATAGAAAGAGTACTACTAGGTTTGTTTTTACTTTGGGTGGTACAACTATATCATGGGCTTCAAATCTACAAAAGATTGTCACTTTGTCTACTACAGAAGCTGAGTATGTTGCAGCAACTGAAGCTGGAAAGGAGATGATTTGGCTACATGGTTTCTTAGATGAATTGGGTAAGAAGCAGGAGATGGGCATTCTACACAGTGACAGTCAGAGTGCAATCTTTCTTGCCAAAAATTTGACTTTTCATTCAAAGTCGAAGCATATATAGATAAAATACCACTTTATCCGTTACCTTGTTAAAGATAAGCTGGTAATACTTGAGAAGATTTGTGGATCTAAGAACCTGGCAGACATGTTGACTAAGGGTGTCACTATTGAGAAACTGAAGCTGTGTGCAGCTTCAGTTGGCCTTCTAGCTTAAGGACAGGAGGATGAGTTGCAGGGATGAGGGATTGTTTTTAGAGGATTGCGGTTTGATGTTGGTGATTGAACTAGTCTCCAAGTGGGAGATTTGTTGGGTTTTGTGGAGTCTAGTTGTGTTTGATCCGGTTGACGACCCGACCCGACTCGAATAATGTTGCGTGATTTTTTTAATGGGAGATTTATTGAGGCTTAGTCCATGGAGCGGAGGCTTGGGCCGATAGGCCCATTGTGAATCCTATGCGCAGGATATAAAACCTTTTTTTTGGTGATTAGGGTTTATGTTGATGTTGTCGTTTTTGAGAGACTGAAACACTGTAGTCACACTTTGTATTTTCCCTGATAATAGTGAAATTCCTGCAACTCCATGGACGTAGGCAAATTGCCGAACCACGTAAATATTGTCTTGTGTGTGTGATTGTTTTTCTTTGACGTGTTTTTTTTTTTTTTTTTTTTTTTTTTTTTTTTTTTTTTTTTTTTTTTTCTCACAGGTTGGGATTTCGGTTAAATTCCCTACAAGCTTAACGCACTACAGATAGATAACGCAAGCAGCAGCCAAAAAGAATATAAAGCTGCGAGAGAAAAGATTTTTGCCGGAGTAGCACAAAAAACTGTATGTTTCTTTATTACTCTCGTGTTTTTTTTTTTCTCAAAAAAAAAAAAAAAAAACTCCCTCCTTTTTAAACTTTGGTCATTGCTACATAAAAGACATAATTTAATGTAAAAATGAATATAATTAGTGGATTTTAACCATTTAATAAATAAATGTTTGAATTTTTCATAGTTTGTAACACAAAAATTTGTAATATCTTTAAGATTATTCTA